>CM060678.1:202607360-202630399 GCA_030686995.1 Artemisia argyi
ATTACCCATTTTGTTACCCCTTTTGACCCGTGACACAACTAACCTGACCCAACCACTTTGCCACGGCTACTGGGAAAAGGAAATATGACATACATACTTCCCATATTAAGAGCGAAAAAGGATCAGGATAATACAGATATCGTTAAAGAGAGAAGAAGAGTACTATGGAAGGATGAAATTTATTCTGAAAGTGGTTTTGGTCGGACTGGGCTGTTAACTTGTGGTTCAAACAGCTCTGTAAAGTGAATAGGTTCAGAGATTTGGTAAGAAGACACTTGATGGTGTCCCATTGTTTTAGAATGTATAGACAATTTCAGATACGATTGTGCAACTTATGAAACTATGTGTAAGACACCTTTCATACCTTTTTTGAAGTTATTTCTACGATAATAAAATGTTTTCCAAATGATATTAATTTTACCACTAATTACCATATTGCTACTATCTAACAATTTACTCAATTTACATGTTTATATGGTGGCCTAAGCTGGTGCAACAATCATTAAAAAATGAAGTATGCTACTAAAAGAGAACTCGGCAAAAAAATCAAGTTAATTACATACCTTTTCGATCAGTAGATGTAACTATGGACAAAAGTATAATGCAAGTTAATAACCTGTCATGAAAATAGTATTGATTTTTAAAATAAATAGTAGCTTCAATAAAGAGTTCTAGCTATATAATGGTATATATTACACACATTAGGAAAATAATAAGTAGCAGTTAGGATTTTGGGTAACTTATTGGCAGACGTATCATCGTCTTGACATGTTACCTCCATATCATTTGCAGAATCCTATGTTTCAGCATCCATTTATGTTTCAGCATCCATATTCTCGAGCAAATTTACAGCCAAAACATTTAAAGATTGCACTAAAGAATGTATAACTACTCAGCTGCTACAATGACAGTTAAGAACTCGCTTATGCTGGCCAATTGCGTAATTCCAGCGCACCTGAATCCTGAATTAATCCTGCATCTGACATTAACAACATAAAGCAACCAACTTTTTAAAAACAACAACATACCATGGGTAAAAAAAACACACATCTAGAACAATGTTTTAATTTATAAATGTTAATCACATGTTTCAATTTATAAATGTTACGATCATTCATCTAGTGGCTTCGAGAAATCAATGTTAGTAAAGAAAGATCTAAAAGTGAGCCATTCTGAAGATCATGTAACTACTTTAATAAGGCAGAATTGTTTGCTTGTACTTTTTGAAACTGAGAAAAATGATCAAATGACAGTATCTACATCAGTTGCAAATTCATTACTTTTAGAAGTGTGGATAGAGAGAATCAAAACTCCCTATGATAAAATCTATACCTTTGCGTCCTGTATAGAGGTATTTAAATTACATAATCCCATACATTAATCTTCTATTCTTTTAGCTGAAACACTTTCATTAACAACAATAGTAACAGGAGGCTGCACACCAGGAAGTTTGTCCTTCTGCATAGTGAAACTCAACTTTTCTTCTACTTTTTTCAAGTTATGCCATGCTATCCTCCAGGTTACCTTACAAACATTAACATATAAAAATAGAAAGCAAAATAAATAAGAAACCCCAATTAAAGAATCATAAAAGCATGCTATGTTTTCAAAAAAGGGGGAAGGAGGAGGGGACTGGTAAAAACATTATTATACATGCAATACGGTTGATCTAGGACTGATCCACATAATGGATATGACCTATAACTCTGAATCATATCAGCATATTCTTTATGCTAAAGATGAAGTTCATCAATAATCTGTAAATGCTTACCTTCTTCTTTCATCAAGCCGGCAACCTGATTTGACTGAATAATTGCATCCAATAAGTAGCAATGTCAATCATTAATAGGAATTTGTGATGATGAATAAGCGTGTAAAAGTAAGGTTGACATGAAACTAAGGTAAATACACACACCAGTAAACAAATTTCCATGGAAAGATTGACCACATTTCTACCCATTTTGACACGTATTGATGTGTGGTACAAAGATATTTGGAATGAGAGTAAAGATTCAAGAGATACCTACATTAGTTGCTGGCCAGGTCTCGTAAGAATTAGTCGTCTCATTAAGTTCGCCGATTTTCTCTTGCCTTTCGGCTCGAAGGCTTTCTAAAGTTCTCTGAACCTTGCTCTTGCCTATAATGAGAAGCATACACAATAATGGAATTGGCTGTCAAATAATTCCTACATTATTAAATACTAAATCAAGTAAACTAACTCAATGATTACAGACCAACAAATATTAGGATGAGGGTAAAAAAGCATAGTTTTGGAGGGAGCTTACACACTCCTGTGAGGCTTTTAAGTCCGTAATACAGCACCTGAGATATAACAGGCAAAAGAAAAATAGGCAAAACTCGCATTGCCCACATTTCCTAGTCCAATTTCACTGATCTTGTTGTCATTATAGCATATCCAATTTCACCCGAAACCAAAAATCAAAAGCGTTTCATAAAAATAACAAAATGAAACTTTATTAAAATAAAGTTGAGGCTTTGTACCGAATAAAAACATAAGATTCTCTAATAATAAATTAAGGTTGAGAAACTTACAAGATTGATTTGGGTAGAACTCGATGCTCTAACTGTGAAACTTCATTCTCCAAAACCGCGATGTCCTTAATAAGCTCTGTAGCAGGTTACAACAATTCATAAAAAATGAACAAAAAATTTAATCTCAAGGGAAGACGATATAGTGCTAACATACCTGGTTAAACATAAAACCATACAATATGAACAAAGATTTATAAGAGCTGCAAATCGTGTTTTGTGCCTAAAAACATAAAACCATATAATATGAATAAAGATTTGTAATGGTAAACGTGGGAAAATTGTAAATAATTTTACCTGCAGGTCGTGTATTGTACCTGAAAACATAAAACCATACAATATGAATATGATTTGTAATGGCTGCAAATCGTGTATTGTACCTAAAACATAAAACCATACAATCTGAATAAAGATTTGTAATTGTAAACGTGATTACGTGAACCACCATGTATTGTTACGGTGATTGGACAGATTTAGGGTTTTGTGGAGACCATGCAGAGATTTGAATATGAGATGGGGAGGTCGATGTTTTATTATAATATGAGTTTAGGGTTTCTGATAAACAAAACATATTAAAAACAACGAAAATTAAGAAACAATTGGTTTGATAAGTTTATAGATTTGGGTTTGCAAAATATAATCAAAAAAAAGTTGTGGTTCAGTGGTTAAGATACCAAATAATATATGCATGGTTTTGAGTTCGAATTCTTGTAGCTAGTTTTTTGTAATGGCCTAATTGTGATGACATGGCTGATGACATGGTAGAAAATGAATTACATGGCAATGACTGGGCAATGAGGTGACAATACGCGTGTAACACCTCCTGTTATTATATATATATATATATATATATATATATATATATATATATATATATATATATATATATATATATATATATATTAGCGAATTAACTAAACAAGACATTTATTTATGTAACATAAATTTTCGAGACCAAACTCTTTTAAGAAAAATCAGAGATTTTTTTTTTTTTTTTTTTTTTTTTTTTTTTTTTAACCAAAATTCACATTAGTTGGCAAATATTTATTGAATTCCCGTGAACCTCTGAAAACCTCTAGGTCCGCCCCTAGCTCCAAGCATCACTAATGCAAAAGTTGACGTAACCACCTTACAATTACATGAAATTTTCATTAACTAGTGACAAGATTCTTTTATTCAGGCAACGTATATAGCACGACCCATCTTAAAACCTATGTTACTATCACCCCGACATGTAGACTCATTTCCTAGCTAGATTGTTACTAATTGGGATTCACACATAAAAATATCTAATTTAATAGTTACAAAATAAAAGTTAAAAGGTTAAGAGATCATATAAGTTTTCAAATTTTCAAGCATATCATAAGTACAATTCAAGTTTTACTTAAGAAATGCTTGAAGTTGAAGACATAAGACTAATGCTAATGGCAACACCACTTGCATAAAAGCAACACCGCCATGTCAGCACCACCTCAGCTTTCTCTCTCCACAACTCCACCCTAACCACAATTAGCTAGTGGTGACCACAAAAGCAACCCCAACCACAACTCCTCAAATTAAAGCATTGATCATTCAAAGTTTCGGTTGGTGAGGCAACCAAATTTTGAAAAAGGTTGGAAGGCAACGCGTTGCTATTGGGGTGTGCTAGTGGAAGTGATGCGTTGCTTTTGGGGTTGCTTGGTGAAACCAACGCCCATTAGCATTGGTCTAATAGTATTCTAAACACAAATGCTCCATATACGATACCATATATAAGCTGTCAACATTTTCTTTAATTAAACGATGTGGGATTCGTTGTTAGAAACTATTTTCAAACAAAAGTATACGCAAGGTATCTAAACTTACTGTTAACTCGTTTGCATCTTAATTGTGTTGAAACAAAATTAGAAAAAGAGAAATAAAAAAGTTAGACCTCATAGGAATCGAACCTTGGCATTGAGGTCTGCTGCATCTTAATTTGTTATTTATTAGTCAGGTAAATTTTTGTCAATAAATCCTAAACCACGTCATTTACTTCTACAAATGTATCCAGACAATGATTTACAAAAAGTTTACAATATTATATCCACACAATGATTTGGCAACCAAATGTGGAGGGTAATAAAGAGAGATTTTGATGCAAAATGATTATACCACTATACATGTCAAGTAAACAAGTTAAGAAGACATGTATTCTTTTGATATATTCAGGATTGAAAAAAAAAAAATGTATTTATGTGACACAAATTTTCATGATCAGACTCATTTAAAAGAAAATCGGAAATTTTTAACCAACATTTACACTAGTAGGCAAATATTCATCAGGTTCATGTGAATTTCCGAAAATCCCTTAGGTCCGGCTCTAGCTCCAAGCATCACTAATGCAAAAGTTCATGAACTTTTCACAATTTCATAAGGATTTATACATTGTAAAATAAGTTTCCTCAAAAGCTTTATGTGAAAAAGATTGGTATAGTTCAAGACTTCAAGCTATTGACAAAAAAGCTCTCCCCCCTTTATCAATATCATTGCATGTAATTGATTTTCTCCTTAATCATAGTCTCCCACTTTTTTAACGATTACTGAATGACTAAATGAGATTTGAGCTCACCGCCACTTAAAACAAACCCTTGTTTTACAAAGAAGTTAACGTAACCACTTACAGTTGCATGAAATTTACATTAATTAGTGACGGAATTCTTTTAACGGGGCAACATAGATAGCACGACCCACCTTAAAACCGACGCTACTATCACCCCGACATGTAGACTCATTGCCTGGCTAGATTGTTATATCACCTAACATCAACTATCTAATCCAATATCGTTGGGTGTTCCATCTTTTTCTTAAAATCCAACTTGCTTCAAATTACAATTTTAAATATCAAAATAAAAATTATAATCAAATACACGTCTTCTTATAAAAATGAATATAGGTACGCTAAACCATAGAAAATTTATTACAGCTAAAGAATCTATAATTTTAAAACTATTTCAAAAGGATCAATGACTCAATGAGTATCGCATACAAATTACCTAAAGAAGACATACAATTAATTGCCTCAGGATACGCAACATGATTTAATTTCTAATATAAGAAATTGCCAAGTTGCATGATGCATATGTAGCATTCTTAAGTTTTAAAAATCTCTGATAGACGTGACCACAACTATATAAATAAAATCAAGATATAATTAGTCGAAGAGAATTAATTTATGATTTATAAACGAGCTTTGGTGACAACTAAGCACGTGAAATTTACAATACTCCTACCAACAAAATATAAACCATTTGGAGAATGGACCTTATCTGAATTTGGCTAAAAAAATATGTTTGCTTATAAAAGTTAAAAAAAGATGAATGTGATATTTATATATTTATTTGGCAGTTGGAAAGTTTGGAAAACAGTTTAAGTCTTTTTGTGCTGATAAAGTAATAAGCCAATATCATATAAAAAAATGATTAGGAGGCCTATCATATAAGGCTACCCACAGTAAGGGGATTCAATCCCCTTACTTTTCCTTGACACGTCAGCTTTCTCTCTCCAGCGACCTGCTGGCGATTCACTGCCCCAGTAAGGGCGACCTAGTTCATTTTTTTTTTTTTTTTTTTTTTTTTACAAACTTAATAAATAAAACATTAATTTCATTAATAAAAATAAAACAGTACATAGATTGAAAACATAAACTTAAACATTACATAAACTTCAATTAAATCCTAACTTCAGTTGTAGTCCGGGTGATCCCAAGTCTGAGAGTTGTCGGAGCGGTAACCGTCGTCGTAAGGATCAAAGCTCGCAAACCTCTCTTCTTCTAACTGAGCTTCCAACCTGCTCAGTTCCCGCTCCTTCTCAGAGTTCCAGCCATCATCATCTGCTGCCACATTTTCCTCAAAACTTACCTGAAAATTATCCAGACGAGGCAGCTGTTGTTGTTGCTCAACAACTCTTTGTGCAGATGAACTTGATTCACCTTGCACAAATTGTTGTTGTTGTTGTTGTTGTTGTTCAACCATAGCAGCTTCCACATTTTCTTCAAAGCTCCAACGAATCTTGTTTGTTTTTTGGGCATGTATCTGACTCACACAGCCACGCAATGCCTCAACAACGGCATGATCTTTACGAAATTCGTCGTATAAAAACTGGTCGATCACATATTTCCTGTCGTCAGAAATGTGATCGCAATCTGAGTAGCGTGTTCTCATTCGTTGTTTGAGGGCCTTTGCCAGCTCAAACCTGCTAATTACTTCGGAAATAGCTTCTTGACGACCCGTGTCGTCTTTCTCAGCTTGGTTTTTGACCCATTTTTGAAATTCTTCGACGGTATGAGGCAGTTTGTTACACGACATTTTGAATTGCAATATGTGTGAGATTTTGTGAATTTAAGTGTGTAAAATATGTTGTGTTAATGTGGTATTTATAGTGTGTTAAATTTATATATATATATTTTTTTTTGAATGTAACGGCTAGTAGGTGGATTTTTTTTTTTTTTTTTTTTTTTTTTTTTTTTTTTGCTTTTTGAATCCAACGTAAACAAAAAGAGTAAAAAAAAACTAGAAAGTAATCGGTCCTATACTCGACCATTTGTCCCATTTTGGTTGCCTCGACCGATTAACCACAGCAACAACGATCGACAAGGATCGATCGATTTAGTCGGTCGTGCATCTCTACTGTCGCCAGCCTAATAGCTCATTGCAACACAACTGTTAGTCGATAGTATAATGAGTTGATATATATCATGGACTCAAGCTCGTTTCTAAAATAGTCTAATATACTCTATGTTATGTACCCCGGTTTATTAAATAATAATCATCGACACATTCGCTACCTTACAATAACATCATCTAATCCTATCAGAGTGAGTTATGAGACATATAGGATGTAGATAATCACACATCCATCCAAGAGTAAGGGTGCTTCTTTGTGATAATGCCATCCTAAAATGCGAACACACTCAAACCTGTGTTCTATATCTTACACATGCTTCAAATTTACAAAGCTTCAAGAGTAGTCAGCATAATCGATTAAATTTTTTTTTATGCAAATTGCTCAAGTAACAAATTGCTACCAACCAAGGAGGGATGAATGTAGTAAGTATGGGGCCAGTGCCCCCACGACTAGTCGAAAAGTTGATTTTTTTTAACCCTTTTTTGAAAGTGCCCCTCCCTTCTCTAAAAACGCAAAACTCAAATTGCCCCCACCCATATACTAAAACCGAACATTCAACACTCTAAATCCTTATAAATCCTTCATCACTAAGTAAAATACTCAACTTATCATTACGATCTTAGTTTTTTCTTCTACATTTTGTTGCTATTGTAAAAATAATAATAATAATAATAAAATAAAAATAAATAAAAAAAATTGCCCCCCAACATTCTATTTTCATGGTTCCGCAACTGTAACCAACACGGCTTAGCATTAATGTGGCAACGATATTGAAACTAGCTATTATTATTTATTAAGGTTGATAAACTTGTCATGTCATTTTTCTACCACAACATTACAAACACGTACGTTTCTTGACAAAGTCTAATTGGCAACGCCATCTGTGTCTTAGTAAGCAAATTGACGCTTTGTAAAAACATCCACATCAACTTACGCAAGATGTTGCCATATACAATTTAGTTATACAACTATATGTTTTAATATCATATTTTTTGTGCTGTCACGAGAAGAAAAACAAGTACTGTAATATGTATTATCTATGTGTTAATGTATATGTGTTGTATATTGATATTTTATTTTGATTATAGAGTTGTCAAGACGACATTTATTGTCTAGAACGTACGGTCTTTGTACTTTTATATGTTTACCATATAAAAAGCCATTCAACCATTTAAACCGATAGCCGGGTAACTCCATTTTACGGTGACGGATATCATGTAATTTTTGTATTTGCGATTAAATGTTATGCAAAAAATAGTTACGACAACAACATAAGTAATATATTAAAAAAATATATATGTTCAAATAAAAATGGCATTGCAAAATGAGATATAGTATGATATACACAAATATAATGACAATGAGTATGCGTAATTGATTTACTCAGTAAAATATGGTTTCAGCTATTCCATCAATTCTTATTTCTACATGTTACCAAACAAAAAGAATAGTAATCAGATACTCCATATTTAATTTCATACAACTCCCTTATCAAATCCATACTAATTACGATTCCGGATAGCAAACCAAACACGTCTTTATTACTTATTACGGAGTAATTGTTTACTAATGATCACCCCTTGGTTTGGGCTATGCATAGTGTCTCAAATATCAACCATAGCAAAACATCGACTAGAATCACACTTTAAATATTTAATGATTTGGGCTGTAAAATGGCGGGAACCAAACATAAGAGTATAAGAACCAGAAATTAAAAATATTCACTTGCCATGAATAAATATTAAACAAAATGGACAGATGATTAGTAAATCATGAACACTACTCCATACAGTATCACTTACAAATTATTGTTATTATATTCACTACTCGTTTTAATTTGGTAAAACGAATACAACATTAACAAATGTACCTTCATAACAAAACATAACGACATATCAACACTATAGAGTATTTCCCCGATAGTATCATTCATTCACTACAAACTTTCAGTAAACCGGTCAAAGAGAGTTTTGAAAAATTAGGTCTTAGATTCAATCTCAACTCCTGACGAAAGATCATGGAAACAAGTGTTCAAATCCATAAAGAAGAATTAGTCGTAACTCAAAAAAGATGCGCGATATTAGGGCATGTTTGGCGTGTGAACTTATCAAAGCATGTGCTTAATTTAAAAAAATAAAATAAGCAACCATTAAAAACAAGTCTCGTTTGGCTGACATAGCTTGAATGAGCATGTAATAAAAATAAGCTACTAGTTGAAGGAGCATGTAGAAAAAAGCTCCAGCGATATGCTCCAGCAACCCGCTCCAGCAATCCGATCCAGCTCTTATTAGGGTATGTTTGGCACAAGTAGGAGCTGGAGCAGATCGCTGGAGCTGGTTGCTGGAGCATGTGGCTGGAGCTTTTTTTTTACATGCTAGTACAATTAGCATTTCATTTAGTAGCTTATTTTTTTTAACAAGCTCCTTCAAGCCGTGTCAGCCAAACGAGACTTATTTTAAATGCTAGCTTATTTTTCTAAAAAAATAAGTTCATGCTACGATAAGGTCTGATAAGCTCGTGCGTCAAACATAGCCTTAGTGCCAAACATACCCTTAGAGTTTCTGAACTAATTTAAAGTTAAAACACTTTGTAAAACAACATATCAACACTTTTGCAGTTTAAAAGTCAAAAAAAAAGTTTCAATGTAACAATATCCCTACGGTAACAAAATTTTGGCTGTGTTTGGCAAAAGTAGCTGTGAGCAGTAGCATTGAGCAGTAGCAGTGAGCAGTAGCTGTGAGCTGTGAGCAGTAGCCAAAAAAGCTCACAGCTTCATAAAGAAGCATTGGGAAAATGAGCTTTCCTAAAAAATAGCAAAGCCCACAACTCTCATGCCAAACAAACATCAAAAATAAAAAAGCTAATTCTCACCGCTCATTACCCCAAAAAGCTTCAAAAAAGCTCCGCGCCAAACATAGCATTAGTCCAAAAAGCACAAGAAAATTAACCTTTTTTTCATTTAAAAAAAAACAAATCATTTCCTTATTGTCAGTACAGATATAAATAATGGAGTAATAATATGACCTGTCCATGTCTTTGTAAAACCACACCCTTTCTTTTTGGAGATCTTTCTTTCTTTGTGGTTCTCCATCTTTACATCTTTTTTTCTCTTCATCTAAAAACATTCTCTTTCATACATAAACCCCATCTCACTTTCTCACATCTAAACCCAAATTTCACATCTTTTTTATAAAATTTTCATAACCCTTTTTGCATTTCTTCATTACATTCCATTTTGTATGCTTTTTTTGAACCAAAATGATCAAGAAACTTGCCTATGACATGCAAATTAATGAAAGAAGTACTTTTTTGAATACCCTTTAAGGAATAAGGTAATCTTGTTAAGTTCATTTTGTTATTTGTGTCAAGGTTAACTTTTTGTTAGTGGATATATTGATGAAATGTTTTGTATGTGTGTTTTTTTTGCAGGAAAAGGGGTTGCATTAGTTGATTTGCATCATTTTTTTGGTTTGTTAGTTCAGTTTGTTTAAAGCTATGGGGACTAAGATTAAAGGGGTGTTTAAAGGGTTCAAATTCATCTCAAATATATTTGGTACATACTTAACTTCTTTGTGTATATGTAGATTAAAAGCTTGGTTTATTTTTATTGATTAAGATTGTAAAATTTGATGATGTATAGTTATAAAGGAGCGAGAGATGGAGATTGGGTATCCAACTGATGTTAAACATGTTGCTCATATTGGTTGGGATGGATCATCAGGCAGTGCTCCTGCATGGGTAATTTTGTCATTTCACTTTTTTTTTTTTTTTTTTTTTTTTTTTTTTCATATATATTTTCTTAAATAAATCGATAGCTGAGCTAACCGAGACCCTATGCAACATGTATGATAAACTTGGTTTTTAACCCGAGGCGGGGACAGGAAGGGGCAGGGTGGGCCTTAGCGAAGAAAAATGTAATGTAAAATTTTAAACTATCTAGCAGCCGCCCTAACAAACCGATTTGTAATGTAGTTTTTCTGAAAATTATCAAAGTTTACCTCATTTACCATAACTTTCTGGCTCCACTCGTGATTTTAACAAATGCTTAAAACATGATCATGTATGGCTAATGTTTTCCGGTTGGAAGTAAATTTTGAGGCCTCTAAAATTATATCACACTTTTGTATACGGCCTTTTCACACTTTCTTATGTGGCTTTGCTATTATTCAATATATATATATTTTTTTGGGTCTCTAAGTTTTTATTTTTTATATTTTTTGTTTTTCAGATGAATGAGTTCAAGACAGCTCCTGATTTTGCAGCAACTTCTATTGGTAATTCTGGTTCTGCAATGTCTACATGGTCTTCTCAAGGTATCTATTCTTTATTGGAAATGATTTTTTTGATATTTGTTTTTTTATTACAAATAAATCATCGTTATTACAAAAGATGCTAACAGAAAACTGTAGTTTAAGGAAAGTGTGACTTTCGATGTCTTGGCGGGTTGAGAACTTTTTTTTTGTGCATTTTAAAAAGAACAATGATTATCAAAATGCAATTATTTGATTTTCTTTTATATTTAAAAAAGCAATAATTTGAAATAAAAGAGTCAAATACCCTGTTTATGACAGTTTAATATCTATTTTAATAATTTTTATCCAGCAAATAAATTCTTGCTGATGTTTTTGAGCAAAAAAAAAAAAAAAAAGTGTTGCAGTTAAACTATTTTTTATTATATTTATTTTAGTCTTTGTCGATAATTCTGTACTGATTTGTTTTCTTAAACTTTTTCGGTTAAGCTAAATGCTTAGTGACTTAATTGGCTTTTAACTTTTCATGGCGCATACCATTTTTAGTAAACAAATGGGCATAAAGTTGTTGGTTCTTTTTCTTAATCTGAAAAGAAAACGTACTTAAAAGAAAAAACGATCATAATGTAATTCAAAGTACAACGATCAAATCAAAATAACTAAACATTACATTATAGTAGAAGTTTAAGAAAGAACTAGTCATGAAACAATTAACCATTTAATTTGTCATTACACATAGGATAAAAACTTAAATACAATGAGATTAATTAAGATGATATGTTTTAATGAAAAATTAAAGATACCATGTGAAAATATTTTAGGGCCAAACATGGGCCATTCACGGGTTTGGAAAATTGTCATGAAATAAAGATAGATTTTGTCTCTCACGTTGTCCACATCATAAATTAAAAATCTTGTACCATTGGATAAATGAATTGTACAATTAGGAACATGATTTGTACTAATGAAAAGGCAGCTTGTACTATTTTGTAAATTGGTGTTTAGCTTAAGATTCTTGACTTGAAAGAGATTTGGCTTCATATGTCACAAGACCTTTTTTTGCTTTTACAACACATACACATACCCATGACCATGATATGTGCAACCATTTTCTTGAAAGCAACAATATATGTATGTCTTCTTTATATTATATTGTTTAGAAGAAAATTGCAAAATTCGTCCCCGTTGTATGTTCAAATTGCAGATATAGTTCCCGTATTTCTGAAAGTGCAGGCATCGTTCCTATTAGAAATCTTTGGTGCCGATATCGTCCCAGACTGAATGTGAAATTACTAAAATGCTGTCTCCTTAATAGAGCATTGTCATTTTCACTTTGGGGCATTTTATTCAGTTCCTTTTAGGCTATGGACGATATTCACACCAAAAGTTTTCTATAAAGACGATGTCTGCATTTTTGAAAAGATAAAGATGCATCTGCAATTCGTACACCACATGGAAGATTTTTGCAATTTACTATATTATTTATTTCTATCCATTTTGAGTGAGCCCGGACCCAAAATGGAGTTTTTAGTTCAATTAAGATATTTGACAATTAGGACATTCTTTTTCAAGATTATTCTAACATAATTCAAGTTTAGAGTTTGCTATTATACATGATTACAAGCCAATTTTAATGATTCCAAATATTTTTCTCTCAATGTTGCGGATATTATTGGTTTTCTTATCACCTTTATAGTAAAGAGGATCAATAAATGACCAAACAAAGCCCAAACCTTCGCTAGTTGCAAGATTTTTAGACCTTGAGATACTTGGATTATATGTTGAGTTCTTATAAATAACCCAATGTTGGTTATATGCATGTAGATTTCGGAGAAGCAATGGGAAGACGGCCTTCAGATGATATACTTAACGATCTACCACCCGTAGACCTTCCTAATATACCCAAAAAACAAAGGCGTAAAAAATCAAAATCCACATGCTCCCCAAAGTCGTCGTCCTCATCAAGATCATCCCGAGCTGCAAAGGCAAAAGCTAACACAGCGTCCATGTAAAGCGACCCCGAATATATATATATCGAAGTTTTTAAAGAGTAACAAGCTTATGATGTGAGAAGAAAGTTGAAAAGATGCCATCGAAAAGTATGAAGCATAGGGTATATTTTTTATGAGGGTGTGACATTATTTTGGTGGGAGAATTGCAACCTTTCTTGTTATTATTTTTTTTTTATTTACATTTTTTTTAAATTACTTTTCTTTTGTATTTTAATCTGATTTAATTTTGTCCCCTTTGGGAGTATACAACAAAGAATCAACATGTAAAGGTTAGATTCTTTGGTTGTGATGTTGGAAAACTAATCTAGCTTTTGGAAATGACAACATGCTATTTGTTTGTATATATACACTTTGATTTTGTACATTTATTTAGTTTTTACTTATTTTCCAAATGCTGATATTTATCTTCTTTTTGTTTCGTGGTAGAAAATATCTTTGGTTATGAAAGAACTAAAGTCGTTTTATACTCGTATCAAGGTTGCAAAAATCGTGAATCGGTAGTCGGACGGTTGACCCTCTGTAGCTTGTAATCGGTCTAGGCGTGATTAATCGGATTAACATTTCGACAAGTTTTCTGTATTTTTCGGCAAATTTTAGATATTTCCGGCAAGTTTTAGGTGTTTCTGGCAAATTTTAGGTATTACTGGCAATTTAAAAAAAAAAAAAAAAAAAAAAAAAAAAAAAAAAACATCTTGAAATAGATATAAACAACAAGTATAACTTATTAAACAATTTTACATGTAGTTTTGGCTATTTCTAGCAAGGTTTGAAGGTTTCGGACAACCTTGACCACCGTTGAACATCATTAACCGTCGTTGACCATGGTTGACCGAGTTGTTCTACCGATTTACACAAATCAGAAAGGTTGGTGGCCTTGTAGCACCTAATCGATGATTAATCGGCTTTGTAGGCCTTGTTTTGCAACACTGATCGCATTATTTGTATATGTCGTGCTATAACATGCTTAACCTTCAACATGTCACTACTGAAAATTGTACGACTTATGTAAGTTTTACGAACATGTATATAAAGTATTGACCGGTTTATGAGATTGAGTCGTTAAACAAGATTAGTAAATATTACTTGACAGTTGACACAACAAAGTTTATTTTGATAATGGGCTTAAAGGCCCAAAATAAATACTATTCGCTTATATAAATAATAGGAGCCCAAGTCCATTAGACGAATTTGGCAGGCTTAGCTTGTTGCGGAAATAAGTTATATAACCTTGATTTTTGAATAATAGCAGAATTTTCAGTAACAAACTAACAACATATTTCTATAAAATCAAGATTAACTCTCAGTATTTCAAAAAAGGAAAAAAAAAATAATAATTTGTTTCTTATACATGATGATAAAGGATTAAAATTATGATGTACCTCATTTTATATTAAGCACAAAAAAAATTTAGTCGAATGTATACCTCATTTCATATTTTCGCTTTTGGCATTCAGGAGACATGGGACGACCTTGCATATATAACAATCTAATGAGCACCATCTAAGTCTCCTTTGTTTTATGTTCGACATCCCCAGGAATTGTAGTAAAAGATAGATGGGACTTGTTCAACATTGGAGAAGGCGGGAGGACCTTTAGAAGAAGTTGTGATGGATGACCATCAGATGGTGCTTTTGGAGCAACATCTGAAAATGCAGGTACATTGTACACGAATATGGTTGCATACGTGCCACAGGGTATTCTTAGGAGGCCTGGAAGAGCTATAAAGACGTATTTGTTTGCCATGTTTGATGAGAACATCAATAACCTCAACTCGAGAAAAAATTTGGAGTATCCAGATCAACAAGCCAAGTATAACCTCAACTTCAGTTCGATCCAAAAAGGATATGAGTCCATTTAGAGATGGTTGTCTTCTTTTTGACTGTTTATAAAATAAAATTTACCTTGGGGAGTGAATGTGACATGCTTATGTATTTCTTGAATTACTGGTTTTATAATATATCAAGTTTTTTGCGAATAAGCAAGTTTTTGTCCTTTGATTAATCCGAGCGTCATTTAAGAACTTTGATCATCATCAAAACCATTTTCTTTTAGTCTTCTTTCTTGTTATCGGTAATCATAATTTTCCACCTTTTGGTCGACTCATCAACGTTATGTGGTTTGAACTTACCACTCTCAAACAAATAAATCTCTTTTTTTTCAAGAAGTTGAATGGTTCACTTAACGTTTGAACTTACGACACATTACAAAATACAAATCTCAAAATTATGAGGAGTGGTTCTGGGGATGGACTGCAAATTAAAATCAGAAGCCCAAAAACTTATGGTACACTTGCTGGAAATCTGGAATGAGTACAATAATACTGATACAAAAATGATACTCTAGTAAATTTATTCTGACAAGTATATCTAACTCTATGGGATGTTTGGTAGAGGGAAATGAGTGAAGAAATAGAGATGGATCAAATTCTTTTGTTTCGTAGGTTAGAAAAATGAAAATGTGGAGAATTGTAAGGAATTGGTGAAGAATTGATAGTACAAATATTAAAGTTTCATTTCCAGAAATGAGACTATTTTGTAATATATATATTTTTTTTCATGATGTGTATTTTAATTGGATATGTGTTAGTTCGATATTATTTGGTGCAAACAACCCTGATGTAGTCACACCAACATTACTAAAAAGAGGACTTTACCCGATATGTGTCTCTATGGCGATGAGCTCAAATCTTACAGATTAGTGAGCCAAAAAGACCAAAAATCATAGTTACCCTATATTACCAAAAAAAGTAATACAAAATATTCAGTTTATAAAACAAAACCTTCATGTTCTTTTAATCTTGAATGTTGTTGTGTCAAGTCTCTCTAATTATGCCACTGCTAGCTAGACTTGTCCAAACTTAATCAAATACGATGCGTCACGAATATCCTTTTTCAATCGAGTTTCGAATAACTTAACCTAACCGCATCGTTGCATTCGGGATACCTAACACTCACTAGTCACTACAAAATATAAACCTCATATTTATCCTAGTTGAGTCCACATTTAATTTACTTTGTTGGACTGTTGGAGCACTGACAATATTACGGATACTATTATGGCAACAGCCCATAGAGATGGTTTTTAAAACTCTTTGAAATATATAGCCCGATTTTACATGTAAAAAGCCTTATTAAGTCACTTTTACGCCTTACGAAATTAACTACTCCGTATTTTAATTTCAATCCTCCATGATGTATACGACTTACAAGCAGGTTCGGGTTGACCCGACCCAAACCCGACAAAGCTTATAGGGACGGGTTTAATCGGGTTACAAAAGCTTATCGAGTTAGTTTGATTTGAACCCGATATTGTTATAAGGTCAGGTTATCGGGTTGAGTTACTTATCTTATCGGGTTAATCCGATAAGACTCGAAAAATATTATATAACATAAAACTACTACCTAAAAATATATCTAACTGATTAACTAAAGCGTTTCTATTTACTATAAACGCCATCTATTATGTTTCAATAGTAAAGATAAGATTTCTTAGTGTTTCATAAATCAATCATATTGATTCTTGTGAAAAAGCAAAATTCTTTTTAAGAACATGTCAAACAATATATAATGCCTTTCCTAGTTTTACGAAGGGATAAATACTAAAATAGCCCGGTTGCTCTGGGTCTAGGCATATTTAGCCCGATTTTGAAATATTCCCGTTTTAGCCCGGGTTGTCCTGGGCAACAATCGTATAGCCACCCGCATGATGACAAGTGTCATTTTTTAGGGCAGCTTTTGTGGTTTTTGGGCAACTTTTGTAATTTTTGGGCAACTGGAGGACACGTATCATCATGCGGTTGGGTATACGCTTGTTGCCCAGGGCAACGCGGGCTAAATCAAGAATATATAAAAATCAGGCTAAAAATGCCTAGACCACAGGGCAACGGGCCGTTTTGGTAATTATCCCTTTTACAAAATAGTGGAGTGTTTTACTACTTGAGTATATTAATGAATTGACTTTAAAATCATTGTGTGCTACTCGATGGGAAAATCATGTAGAAAGTGTTAAAGCTATAACAACTCAACTTTCGCATAGGGCTGAGCAAAGGTTCAGAACCGACCCGAAAAAACCGAGAACCGAATTTCACGAAAAACCGGAACCGAAACCGAACCGACGGGCCGTCGGTTCGGTTCGGTTTTCGTCGGTTCGGTTCAGGTTTGTCGGTCCATGTGTATTTTGGCGTGTTTTTGTCGGTTTTGGGCCGAACCGGACCGAACCGACCCGACCCGAAACCGAAATTCTGAAAAACATGAAACCGAAACCGAACCGACGGGCCGTCGGTCCGGTTCGGTTCTTGTCGGTTCGGTCCGGTTCGTCGGTCCGGTTCGGTTTTGAACATGCGATGCTCAGCCCTGCTTTCGCATATAAAATAAGCTCTAAATAATTTATCTAAAGTAAGTGATGATGGAAAATTGTGTAGAGATGCTCTATCATTGGTAAACGGTGAATTCTCAAGTTTTGAATTTGCTTTAAGTTTGGTTATTTAGTATGATATTTTATTTAGAATTAATTTAGTTAGTAAGATGTTACAGTCCAAGGATATGCTTATTGACAGCAATTAAAAAAATTAAAGGGACTCGTTAGTTATTTTGAAAATCTTAAGAAAAGTGGATTTGAAAATGGTATTTTTCAAGCTGAACAAATTGTAGAAACCATTGGAGTTACCCGAGTTTCCTACAAAATGTGTTCTTTGTAGGAAAAAAAATATTTTGATGAGATTCCGAATACTGAAAGAGAACGACAATCTGCTAAAGAGAATTTTAGAACCGATTACTTTTCTTGTTTTAGTTGATATGGCTCTTACACAATTAAATAGCTGATTTGAGCAAATGATATACTTGGAATCTATCTTTGGTTGCATGTTTGATGCGTCAAAATGAGCTAATTTAGATGATACCGACTTGAAAGAATGTTTTTCGAATCTTGAATCAGCTTTGACAAATGATAAAGATTGTAATATTGATGGGAATGATTTGTTTATAGAGTTACAAATTTTGCAGGATATGTTGCCTAATAGAGCATACGAGGGAGAAAAACCTTAGACATCCATTCAAATCATGGAGTTTATGAAGAAAATGGATATGTTCCCGAATGTTTTACTTGCATACAAGATATTATTAACCATTTCAGTCACGGTAGCATTCACAAAAAGAAGCTTTTCAAATTTAAAGATATTGATGTCTTATTTGCGAAGTACAATGAGTCAAGAGAGGCTAGACAGGTTAGAGATGGTGAGTACTGAATGTAGTTTTTTTAGCGAATGTCGATTATGATAAGGTAATTGATGTTTTTGCTTCAAAAAATGCACAACAACATCGTTTTAGGTGATCCATGTTAAACTTGTTATTCGGAGTTTATCTCCTCATATTGTAATATTTTATTTAATGAATAAAAATCGACGTGGGGATGAGCCGCCTGGCTTGACCAGGTTCCAAACCCCTAAAAGAAAATGTGTTGTTTGTTTACAAGAGACATATTTTACTTGGCTCACTTAAGGCATCCGAAATATCAGGTGCGGCCCTTGTAAGAGAGCACGGTGCAGGGCACCGATGGCTCGTTATAGCTAAAAGACGGTAATGACTCCGTTATGGTGCACCACACTGCGCGCCATAAGCCCATTATAGGTGCCATCGCCAACCCATTTTTTTTAGTGAGTGAGTGGGTATTTTTTGTGGTGTTTTATATGAATGTTATGTGAAGGGTGTTTATGTTATAAGAGTGTTATAAGGTACATGCTGATGTGGTGGTGCCTGATATAGGCGCCAAGTGCACCTAGCACTCTAATGGTCATGTGCATGATCTTCCCGCAAGAGATCAAAAGTTCAAGCCTTTTTAAGTAAGCAGTAGTGGGCCCATGCATAACAAAAAAAATTATATATATATATATATATATATATATATATATATATATATATATATATATATATTAGGTTCATTTAATTGAAGCTAAAGATGACTCGTAACACAAAACTTTTGGACATGGTTCATTTTATTAAGTTGTGATCTTGACCAAAATTTACACTATAGAGCAAAAATCCATGTGGTTCAAAGGCACTCCCGAAAACCCCTTCGGTCCTACCTTGTTCGGGAGTAGCCAGTGAAAGGGTCAAAAACGATTACATGGATACCTCGATTTAGCAACGTGCATCTGAGTCAAATACTCACAATCCCCGAATAATCTAACACGGTAAACTTCGCCGTTTGTACAAGTAGTTGTATGTAACATCTACATAAATTTACTCAACAAACGTACTATTACCTCATCGAACACTAGCAGTTGGGAACATAATAGTATCACAACCATCTTGTATCAGACCAATTTAACGACATCATTGCATTGCATGGTGCAGAACCATCAATAGACGTACAAAGTACAACATCTCAAAGCACCGTATCATGTTAGGAAAATTTCTTGCAATAACTTGTGACAAGTCCCCATTTAATAAAATAACCTTAAATGCACTTTTGTTTGGTGAGATATGTTTAATATGATCATAGAGAGAAAATAGTTTAGTTCTACACGAACCAATATATATGACGTGACCGTGTCACTACTTTAATAGTTTAATTGCCATTGTACAAATTTCTAACGAATTCATGTCTTTTATATATAAACTGCGTTCCCTAACAATAAGCTATATTATGCTTAGGCTTACCAAAGTTTAATATAATGTCTGTATCTAATAAAAGTCAAAAAGTCGGAAACCATGGGTGAAAAAAAAAAAAAAAAAAAAAAAAAAAAAAAAAAAAAAAGCCCTTCCAATTCTTGCATGTATTTAGGCTATGTTTGGCACGGAGCTTTTTTGGAGCTTTCTTGGTCAATGATCGGTGAGAATGAGCTTTTTTATTTTCAGTGTTGTTTGGCTAAAGAGTAGTGAGCTTTGCTATTTTTTAGAAAAGCTCATTTTTCCAATGCTTCTTTAAGAAGCTGTGAGCATAAAGCTCATTTTTCACAGCTACTGCTCGCAGCTCACTGCTACTGCTCACAGCTACTGCTTACAGCTACTTTTGCGTATATTCAGATTTAACACATTTGTAACCGCTGGTAGTTAATCAATATTAATGCTTTAAGTAACAATTTTCTAAGGGAGGTGATTTGTACACCACTAAATTATGTTGATAATGGATATAATGCAACTATATACTTCACGAGGCAGGCAGAACTCGTGCTACGCACGGGCTAAGAATCTAATTGTTAATCATGTATTTTTTCTGTATATTGGCGAGTGTATACTTAATTATTGTTTAGTATGTTGTATGAAATGTTTTAACTTTCTTGTATAAAAATTTAAAAGTGTTTGATGTTGTTTTGGTTTTGTGGTGTTGTATTCTATATATGGGCTTTTGACTATTAAGTTGTGATGACTTTATTTCTTTTGACCTATTACTTATTTGCATGATAAAAAGTGGCTTTGTTTCTTTTGGTCTATTACTTAGCCCTACAATACTTGTCTATTAGATAATTTTTGCATGGTAATATAAAGCACATGGGGTCTATCTAATTGGTCATAGTTTAATGTGCATTAAATATTTTCATTATTAAGTTTGTAAGTTAAAGTTTGTGTAATAATGATGTATAATAATGCCATATAAATTGTATAAAAATCGTTACAAACCTTTTTAGCTCTATCTAATTTTATTGTACAACTAATTTCATTGAAAATTAACATTCAAGTCTAACTAATATTAATAAATTTTATCAATAAACTCAATTCTAAATAGCTAACTAAATGAATATTAATTAACACACAATTAATAATTCATAAAACCTTTGGACTCCACTATTATGTCTTAAACTTAATTTTTTTAATTTACAAATGGGTTTGAGCAAAAATTATATACTTTTTCTTTTATATTCATTATTCAAGTTGCATGCTTACATAAACTAATCATGCTTAAGGGTAGTCGCCGTGGGATTAGTCGGCTCGCAATGGCGAGTCGGAAACCGATGTTACCAGGAAAAAAAAAAAAAAAAAAAAAAACTAATCATGCTTAATAGTATCATTTAACCATTTAAATGTTACTTTACATGCATGCTCGTGCACATTTTCTTTAATCAATTCGCACATGTGAGCTACATCAATAGAAAACACATGTAAATTACTTGTATATGAAAATGCATTAACATAATATATATATATATATATATATATATATATATATATATATATATATATATATATATATAATATATATATATATATATATATATTACATCAGGTTTAAATCATCAATTATTCTTGCAACATTTTCAACTTCATCTCAATTAATAACCGACTTTTAATTGTATACTAATTACTAAATATCATGTGATAAATTCCGGCAAGACTTGCACTTCCATATCGATGTTGTATATACTTCACATTAAATGCACCGGTTTTATTTTTCGATAAAAGTTTGAACTTTTGCTTATGTTTAAAACTCAACTTTTTTATTTGATATTATAATTTAAAAAACGGATTTAAGTTAAAATTATGCATTTTTTCCTTTCTATTCATTACTCAATGTGATATTTTTAATATGTCGTATTTTGCTATTATGGCAAACTCATTTAATTGGCGTAAATATTGGTTTCTCAATAATGATTCTACATATAGAAAAAAGAAAACACTTTGCGATTCGCGACCTTCTTCTTTTCAATAATAATTCAATTGCACGCGATAAATTCATTCTAATATTTCTCAAGAGCATTAGAAAGCAACTACTTACATAAACTAATCACGCTAAAAAGTATCATTTAACCATTTAAATGTTGCTTTACATATATGCTCGTGCACATTTTCTTGAATCAATTCGCACATGTGAGCTACATCAATAGAAAACGCACATAAATTACTTGTATATGAAAATGCATTAAAATAATACATATATATATATATATATATATATATATATATATATATATATATATATATAATAGGGGAAGGTTAATGTGAGAACTTTCTTAAAGTTGTAAAAATGAGAACTATTCTAAAATACCATTAAAACATTGATACATAACCATTTTAGCAAAGATGCACCAAAATATTATATATTAATACAAGTTAACATTAAATCGATTAATAACCAACTCATACATGATAAACGGATTACTGATACACAATTAAAATTTTGATACATATACATTAAAATCTCAAAAAACTAATTTCTTATACATAAATTGATGCACCTAATACACTAACAACCACTAAAAACTTGATACACAATACTCAACCTTGATACACATTACACGTTGAATCAAAGTGTATCACCTAGTTTCAAAGTTGTCAAAATCGCGCCTAAGGCGCGCCTAGGCGCCAAGGCGCACAAGGCTCTAGTCTTGGGGCTTTTTTTGACTCGAGGCGCACGACATGCATGACTCCCAAAAAAAGCCCGCGCCTTAGCGCTTTTTGCGCCTTGGCGCCTCGGGGGATTTTTGCGCCTAGGCCATATTTTGCGCCTCGGGGGTTTTTTTTTTCTTTTTTTTTTTTTTTTTTTTTTTTTTTTTTTTTTTTAAGATATAATGAATGGGCCTTTTAAGTCATAGGTGAGTATTTATATAAGTTTGTAAATTTGAATTGATTTTATGTTTATTTTATTGATT